>JAQJVL010000287.1:410000-415000 GCA_035578905.1 Stictocephala bisonia
AATAATGTTGAATAATAATTTTTTTTGTAAAATTGATCACACTATTTAATTTATTAGTATATTTTGCAAAATAATTTTGAAAAACTGTCATATGGTCTTCTCTTAGAAATTTTATAGTCTCTTAAATTTATGCAAATTGTTTGGTGTTATTCAGGGACTTAACAATTTAGAACTACCACCATTTTTCTTGCTACTTCTATAATAATAATATCTTTATTTCTCTTTTTTTTTTACATAACTTACACATTACATAAATTCCCACAATACCAGACTGACCTTCTAAATATACAATTACTTAAAATATCAATAAACTTACAATACGCAGTATTTACATCATTTTCTAAGTAAACATCGTCCAAATTAGCTTGGTGCAAATAAACATTTAATATATTATAATCAATAATATCTCTTTTAACTGAGTTATTGGCAGAATCGTTGTAAGTAGACTTATCAAGTATTTTAAATTTATTACTTTTACAATAAAGACCAACTATACAATGATCAGTAATGTCAAGATCAAAAACAGCACTTTTAAAACTATCTATTTATCTATATCTGACAAAAATATGATCTACGCATGATTCTTACCCTCCACGTCGTCAACGCATTTCGTGTGAAAAGCTTTCCCACATGTTCCGGCACAATTCAGAACATCTCCCTCCGAACACAGTTTACCACAAAATTATTAGCATAAAACCGCTGAAAAAAATGTACCAAACTATACACATGGCAACAATAATTGTTGTGCAAGAGCCTGTAATCGCTGAGCTACGAGACAACGCGTCTTATCTATTCGGCGGCTAGAGCCAGACGCGAGTCTAGTGGTATCAGTGTAATATTAAAGCTGTTTAATAAATAATAAACGAACAGAAACCAGTTTATGAATACTGTATATGACATTTTTAGTCGTCAGCAGGCTCCAGCATCTCTTTAACATAATATATTGGGTATTCCTATGTATATCCGATACGTATATGAATGGAATTACAGTAATGAATTATATTTATTGATTAATTTTTTTACATAGGCCTAAGTCATTATACAAACGCAAACTGCAGCCGTACTATAACAATAAAACTTAGAATTGTTCGTGATCTATTCTGCCAAGTTTTTATACAATCTAACATATGTAATTAAATATGTAGGCTGTGCTCTTACCTGTTATCAAATGCACTTCAAATTTTAGATAATGCGTAATGTTTTAACTAAACATCTGTAACACACTGTTATTTACATTGACAAAATAACAAAAATATGTCCTCTAACATTTTTTAAATACACAAACCCCTAAGGCCTAAATAAAAGATCGCGATTCCTTTCCGTGTAAGATAAACCACAGCACGGAACAATATCCCACTTTGACCCACTATCAAGGCCAATCGGCGACAGTAGACAGATGGAGGGGCGACAGTAGACAAGTACTTCCGGATGAGCGTCTCGAGAGAAAGAGAGAGAGAATGGGGGAATGAGATGGAGTGATTAGTTCCTTTACTGCTCACAGGTTGTGCAACCTGTGACAGCAACAGTGAACAGTCGGAACTGGAGGCAATTTCGACCTCTTTAACTTGATTGACGACATGTTGCAGTACGGTTGCTCCCATTTTCCGTGCCTCAATATTTAACATTGGATGGAACTATCTTCTATGTATAGTAAAATCAATGGTTATACTACTTAGAATATTAGATTTCATAAATAAGTTCTGTATTAAAACAAACAAAAACATATGCCATCATTAAGAATAAATTGTCTAAAAGAAACTGCTGAAATACAAGCTATATAGACAATTTAGGGATGTTTTAGAACCTACATGTGACACATAATAGGGCAACTAATGATCGAGTTTTAGTAGCTGTCTTAAGAAGAAACATGTTTTCCAGTATTCAGAAGGTATTTCAGTAATGTCTACATCTTCTAAGCCCAAGAGAGCGTGTTTTCCACCCTTTGTGTAATTGTTGAGGATCCAAGATATTTTTCAATATTGGGAACCTGTGAATAATGTAAATTAGACTTTTTGTGTTATGTTTTCTGGCAGTCTTTGGATTTAACATATCGATGCGCTTAAAAACTTGGTCTGAAGAGTTAAATTTTGTTTTATTCTCAGTAATAATTTTTACATAAAAATTCAACAATCTTACGTAAAGGTTTCTTAACATCTTTGGTGGATTTTAATTACCCAGTCACACTACATATAGTGGTAATAACTCTCCCGCCCAGCCATACACGTAGTACTGATGGCCCTCCCACCAACTTATACACATAGTAATGATGACCCTCCCACCCACCCATACACATAGTGGTGATGAAGTTTAAACCACTTGTGGTAACAGACCTTACTAACTAAATTACTGGCACAGATATTCCTAATAGATGAGATATCTATTGTAGGTATACACCTCCTACAATTACAATATAAGACATATATTATATCAGGGGTACACATACAACATTATAACCAGTTAGCTTAATTATATTATAATAAGTAATAATTATAAGTTATTATTTTATAATTAACTTGTCAGCTGTTAAGGTTAATAGACGATTCCACACATACATCCATAATATACAAGTACAGTGGTATTGACCCACCCGCCCTCCCTTGTACAGTTGTACAGTGATACTAAAAATAATTTGTTGAATATTTTAGTCGGCTTTAATGGCAATCAGTGATAAATTGAAGTTCTCAACATAAATGGCGTCAAACGGTCAAATGAAATGGAAAGGTTGTTTCGTTTACAATCATTCATAAAGGTTGTAAACGGAACAAGAGGCAATTGGATTGAAAAACAAATATTGGTAACTCAGAATAATAATTACGTAAGCTTCAATAGTTATTATTATTAATTAGAATGTACAAATTGAATATCCACTAATTGTTAGCAGTGATAAATATAGAGTACAATTTTTTTTTAATTCAAAGTCTGAATAGTAATGACGTATTGTATTTTGGAAAAACTTCACAATCATGATGAATTACCCATTTTTACCCTAAAGATAGTAATACCCTAGAAAAAGGAAATTACCCTCGAATTCCCAACGTTGATAATTGAACACAGTAACTTATGTGTTCATTTGCATATGTTATTTTCTTTTTACTCTTTTGTAATGCAACCAACAACAGTAAAATTATTCAGTGTTGCTAGACTTCAAATATGAAATTATGGGGTCTAGAGGATAAAATCATGGGGAAACCTTAAGGGGGGTTTACACGCAACGTCTTATTGTACATTTAGTTGTCAAGGACAAATCCTATCAGCTAAAACGTTGCGTGCAGACAGCAAAAGGGACGTTTTGTCGAAACGACATACAGATATGAAAACTGACGATGTGAGCATTGAAAACTGCAAAGATAAGATGGAGGGTGCGTGTAAACCCCCCTTTAGAATTATCGTGCATTTTTCAGGAAGATAAATTACTAACGCTTAGCCAATATATCAGTATCAAATAATTTGTCTCGATAATGTGTTCACCCCTGCAACTTAATTATTAGTTCAACTGCTACAAGTAAAATATATTTTACTTAAAATTGACTTTGATCAATTTATTTCGGGCTTGTATAGGCCTCTGCCGTTTTGTAAAAATCGTATACATGTATACATAGAGGTCTTTTGTTGAGGTGTTATGTCAAAAAAGTTTTGAACGCAATCTATTAGACAAGTTCAGTCAGCGATGAACGAATGGTGGTGGTAGTCACGTGACCACTAACGCTAGTGAATTAGCTCGTCATGAGTGTGTATGCTTGTCGGCGCAGAAATGATGGTCCCCTGAGTTTAAGCTTTAAATACAAGCGTACCGTTCGTGCTAGAATAAAAAAATTTACACCATTATTTAGCGTGTTTAATTCTGCGTTCATACATATATTTAAATAAATTTTAGTATAACTTATGTAAAACGTAGATAAAGGTATGTAGCAAAAATTCTCGTTTTATCACTCCTTTGTATTGAAGTTCGACTTTAAATAATTACTGTTTTAAAACCATTGGACCAATCTTTGTAAAATTTTTATACTATATTATAGAACTCATAAATAATGTAAACCTCAAGTTTTAAATTTTTATTTCATTTTTTATAGAATCTGCTGTAGATTTTGTAAACGAAAATTATCTCAGCACTCCTTTGTCCGATATAACTGACTTTCAGCTTGTTTTAAAGGATAAATTCTTCACATATCAAATTATTTATAACTGTTTATTTCTGAATTTGAATTCTTTGCGTTATTACGTGTTATTTGAAACAGAGTAAATGTGCGCTGAAGCGTGAACTCATCGCACCGCTCAGGGTGAAAGTACAGTCTACCCTGATGACTATGGCTGTAGTATAAACTAACTCAAACAAACAAGTGTTCGTAACATTTCCCATCAGCTTTTTTCATGAGGGCTTTGGACCTCCAACGGCAGCTTTTAAAAAGTTTTTTTGTTTTTATATTTTGTGTGTTTTTTGTTTTTTACATTTTAACTTTAACATTTCTACTGTTGCCATATCGTTTCTGATAACCAACCAACCACTTGTATCATCTATGACAAGTATGCGTATGTTCAATACTGACAATTTAATTGGCATTTTGTTCACAAAACAACTGTATGATCAAATTAAAATATCTCTAGAGCGTAGTGATAAAATTAAGTATGGTATTGTGTTTATTTTTGCAATTTCACCAATGTGACGTCATTGGAGATGTGCGTGATACCTACCGTCTTCTTTTCTATGTACCGTGGTTTATAGTAACAAATGATAGTGTTTGTTTACTGCAACAGATATTTAGACAAATCATCAATATTTTCAACAAATTTATATTTGACAACATTGATGGGCGAGAAATGAGGAGGGAGGCTTCAGATGTCCTAGCTATCATCGGACTATTTTGGCGCGGTTTACACTAGTATAATGTCTGCCTCTATGAAAACCATAAAAAAATATTATTTCCATACTACACCATACACACTACCACAGTATAATTTCAAAATTAATATATACAATATTATCACCCACAAGTGAATTGTGG